>JACSYO010001855.1:960000-970000 GCA_016806645.1 Ophiodon elongatus
AATTGATCACAAGGATTTCAGTCATCATTTCAAATATAAAAACACAGGCACACACATTGGGGTTTGTTAAAGATTTCCATGGAAACAGCAGCAGTAACCATGGAAGTGTGGAGGCAGTGATTAAAGGTAATGAGCGAGGGTCAGGATGTGCATGCATGTGCGAGCAGGTGGGTGTTTAGGAGTCGGGGGTAGAGGTTTCCATTTTTGGGGAAGACATGATAAGAGAATAAATGAAAGGATAAGATAGAGTTCTTGTGTAGTGGGAGGTTACAGAGAGTCAGGGAGATGAAGAGAAAGATAAAGCCCAAAAGAAGAAGAAATGCATAAAAAAAAACACCACATCAGAGGGTGGGTGAGAGACAGAGGAAAAAAAAGTGGCCCTCGGCCCGGCTGGAGTCAGAGCTGACCTGGGAGGACTCGCTCATCTTCTGCTCAAACTCTCCACCCACGCGGTTGTGCTTCTCGATGCACAATGCAAACGACTCAGCCGCTTTCTTAGACTTCAGCTCCGCCTAGTGAGAAAGAAAAGGAAAAGGATAACGATGGCCTTTAGCTACGGATTCTCATTCACAATTCTGAAATAAATATGAATAGCTCAGTGAGTGAATGAGAACAGTTTATGCCCCATGAGTACAACTACTCCATTCAGTATTCAGTCTGTACCTTCAAAACAACAACAGCAATTTATTCCCAATGCGGACATCGAGAGCAGAGCCGTTAGAAAATGTTGTTTTCCATAATTGTCAGGATTAATTGAATAATTAATTTAACCTCTATATAACAGACACTCTTGTCTCATGAGTGGAAACAAGTGTATAATAGATTTTAGGGTCACAAGACAATCATAATAATACGACATCCCAGAGTTAAGGAAGCGTGATGCAGGACACTTAATCTGTCAAGTCCCAGTTCACATCCAGCTGTCCACAAGATGTACTGAGACACACTGAGTACCTCTGGACTTGAATATACTTTTAATGTAAAGTTACAAAAAGCTGTATTTTTGATTTATGCGTTTTGCTTTTCATGAAATTGAGAGATTAAGATATCATGGTCAAAGGGTTTCCTGAGGATGCGTTGTGATGATCACAGAGAGGCACGAGGCTGAATGAACTATTAAAGAAGACTATTTATATGACAAATAATGTCATAATCATCACACTGGTACTAATATTATGTTGCATTGCAAAGGAATAACACTGATTTATTATTATGAATAAAGACTATATTGTAGACTGTGTGAAAACAACATGACAATCACACTCCATCTGCCGATGCAGTTAAAAATGTATTTATATTATATTATGCCCAACAATGACTCTAAGCGCTCTTCTAAAATAAGACGCGTTGCTTGTTTAAACTACTTTAAACTTGTTTCAAACTACAAAATAACTCTGTCAAAAGTTTTTTTAGGGACTTTTGTTCGGTAATATCTGGCTGAGCGTAAACTAATTCGCACTAATGCATTAGAAAAAAGAAATTGTACAAAGACTAAAGATATATGAAATCCAGTTGACCTTCAGTTGGGCTCGCCAACATTTTGCTGATTGAAACACACAAAATAAAGAAGAGTGAGCATGGTGATCCTTCACTACTGTTTTCTTAGACTTTTAAGTCTGTGATTCGCCTCGTGTAAATGCAACATGGTTTTTGGAAAGAGATGCTGCTGCCTAATTCAACTCACTTGGCAGATATCTTAAAACCTGAAAAAATAAAACAAAAGCGATCTGCATGGCTCAACAATAACAGGGATGTGTGAAAATATAGTTTTTTTCCCCCCCAATTTGTGTGACCCAACCCTCTAAAAGCTAAATCACTATCCTTTGAAAGAATATCATTGTGTTGAAAATCTGACAACAATCTTGAAAATAGAGAAAGTTGTTGCTAACTTTCTCCAGTTCTTTCTGTGGAGCTCCCTCCTTCCTGAGCCGGTCCAGCTCAAAACACTTGGCGTGGTAACCCTCCTTCGACTTCTGAAGGTGGCCGCTCTGAACGTGCAGCGCCTGCACCGCCTCAACTGTTCCCACCATCTCCTCCTTTGTCTGGGACACACACACACACACACACACACACACACATAAAGAAAAAGACAACGCATGAACATCCTGAACAGATCAGCACTGTACTTTAGGGGGAAACGCACAAATTACCATAAAGGGAGAAGACAGTAATGGGATTTTCTATGAGCTAAATTAGATCAGAATGACAGGGTCTCGATGAAGGGCAAGTAATGAGAAAATCTATCCAAGTATATCTTCACAGAAACACACACAGGCACATAAAACCAGCCAGTTTGCGGTCAGGAGAGCGGTAAAGCATTCTGATCCTAGCTACGTACCTTGCGGTGAATTTTGACCTGCTCGTCTCCGTACTTGTTGATGTCCCGGATGAGATCGTTCATCTTCCTCATCAGCTCGAGGTGGCAGAGGGCCAGTTTGTCTGAAGACACCCTGAACACATCCCACATGGGAGCAAAGGTCCTAGGAAATACATACACAAGCATTAAGCGCACACAGAAGACTGTTAGGTACACACTTTCCCTTCATTTAAGATTTATTCTAATACCAAGAGTCATACTGTGGACATGTTGAAATATTTTTTTTAAGACTTTGCTAAACAAAGCTTTGAACCAAAATAAAAAAAAAAATGTTTTGTTTAAGCAAGTAAAGGGTTTTGGCATTCTTGTGTACTAAACTATGACAACGTTATTTCCAAAGACATGGAGAGCTGACGAGCATGCAATCACAACCCGAGGTGGGGTTGTGGAGGTTTGGTGGCAGCAAAATGCCACGAGCACTTGACGAGCGAGGTGAGTAAGTTAAACCACTCGGCACCGGAGGTCAGTAAAAACAAGATTTTCTGATGCTGTTAAGATGCCCTTTCATATTTCAAAAAGCTGTGAAAAGTATTTTTTAACAGTCAATACTAAATAAGGAACAATCTTATTTTAAAGTAGGACAAAGCATCCTTAGGTATGATTTACTAGGAGTTTAACATTCAAAAACTCTGCTTCATCAGGAGTGTGGGTGTGTGTTCGATCCAAAGACATTTCTACAGAGCAGTAACTAAAAACGTTTTAACGCTACCATCATTCATAGTCGGAAGAAGATTAATAAATATATTTTTAGTGCCTTTAATGGCAAAATGGGCTCCTCGATGGTTGCTATGCAGTCACTTGCAGGAATCCATATGCATTACTTGTTTCATCCAACTATTTATTACTAGATGTATACATATATTATTTTGAAGAAAATCTGTCATATAATAAACAACATATGTATTAAAACAAAATAGGCTAAAAAGAGAAGAGGGCATTAATGTAATCATAAATGTGAACATTTGGTGATGCAGATGGTACTCATTCATATCTCATATGCAGCCATATGACCATAACATGTATAATTACAGCTTTCAATAGTATAAATTCAATCATAGTGGGCGAGGACGGGCTGTTGGGTGAAGCTGCTGTTCGGTCCTGCGTTCACATGGAGGTACTCACCCCTGGGGACTTCCGTTGCTGGCCATCTTGGCCAGTTTGCTCATTGATTTGGAGTAAGTCTCTTCAATAGCAGCACTGCAAAGACGAGCATTGTTAGCAAAAAATAATAATAATATTAAAACGTGCGCGTGTGTGTGTGTGTGTGTGTGTGTGTGTGTGTGTGTGTGTGTGTGTGTGTGTGTGTGTGTGTGTGTGTGTGTGCGTGTGTGTGCGTGTGCGTGCGTGTGTGTAGATTCAAGTCTTGTTCTTTTAGTTCTTCTACTAAAGTTGCCAGTGACCCGACAGGAAGAGCAATGTTGTGTGCATTCGTTAAAATGTAAATTCCTCTAAATAACTTTTAGACTGGTGAATGTAATGTTGTCCAATAACACTTCCTCACAAGGCTATTGCCTCTGCTAATGGCCTCATATGTTATGTTCTCTATCTGGAGCTTACTTTGTCCCAAACTCTGAGAATCTACCATTAGAAATCAGACAGATAAAGATTCATTTTCATCAGTGTTGAAAAATTGTTGCAATAAGCCACATTTAAATGAAGATGGACTTGTTTTGCAAGGCTGGCATGAAACTTTAATAACCATCATCTGTTGACCCTGAAGAGAAAGCAGGAAGGAGTATTGATCCAAATATCCTGAGGGTGAACAGAACAACTTGCTACAGAAAGTCATTAACAATAAACAAGCAGTGATGCAGACATTGTTGGAACTCATATTGGATCACATGCAGGGCAAACACATATTTTCATTTTCAAATTATATTTATTGTTTTGTTACATTTGATTAATTTTCAACTAGACAGCCTGAAGTGAGGCCTTCAAATTCTTTATTTGTCTATATACACAACGGGAGAACACCTGCACACTGACTCCAAACTCCACATTTATTCAAAGCAGCTATAACTGATATTATCGCTCGAATCTGCAGCTTTTCTCGACTTGAGAGTTTTAAAGTATTGAGCTTTACAGCATATCAAGTTTCAGCTCATTGTTTAGCTATGGGGACCGCAACATATTGGATCATTTAGCAGATAAAGAGACAGATATCTCCTCAGGAGTTAGTAGAGACCAAAAACAGAGCTAAAAGTGAGTTAATATTGGACTTAAATTAAAAAGTGGACACAAAGATGACTTTATAAATGCTGGAGGCGTAAACAAGCAACTGTTTGCTAACTGAACTGTTTAATACCATATGAACCTAAAGGTGATGATGACTCAATACTGTGTTCACGGCTCGTTTCTGCGGCCCTGACGTGGCCAACCGAATCAGTAATTGCAGGATTAAATAGACAAAGTTTCAATACCAATCAGTTGATTTTGACCTGGGATCAAACCTTTTCTAGATAAATAGATTTTTGGTTTGGAATCCGTGTTCAGCCGCGATAAGAGTAATTCAACGCGACACCGGGTTTAAAATCATTAATCAGGATTTTATTCTTGCAAAAAGGAGGCAGCATTGAATTCATAACAAGTCATGGTTCCAAGGCCGCTCGCTGAAGAATAATGAAAGCGCTGTTTAATTACCTAAAATGACACACATGAAATGGCCGTTTTCTATCATATCATTTGCATATCTTCAGCCGTCCATCTTCTGTATCTGGTTCGTCTTCTGCATGCCTACAGGCTAATTTACGGCCATCTTGGACATCATGTCCACGATGGCAAGAACAAGATGTTTTTCTGTTAACTCAATCAGTATGTTATAAGGGCACAGACATCTTGGCGCCCTATCAAATCTGCACAGGGTTCACACAAGGTCGTGCCTTACAAACATATAGAGAAAGTGCATTATAAAGATTTTTCCATCGAGCCGCTACTCTAGTTTAGTTTACCAGTATATTTACTTAAGTACCTACGTGTGATGTGTGTATAATTACACTCTCTCCACATCCAAAATAGTTCCATTTACAAGATGCAAATTCTCACTTTGGGATTTTAACTAGATAAATGTCATTCATTCATTCAAAATGGTCTTTGAGAAGAAACTGTTGACCAATTAATTGCTTTAGTTCTGCAACTAATGGTAAAATGATTTATCGATAATTTTCTCTATTAATTGATTAATCATTTAGTCTATAACATGTCTGAAAATAGTAAAAATGTCCATCAATATTTACTAAAGTCCAAAGTGACGTCTCCAAATGTCTCGTTTTACCTGATTAACAGTCCAGAACCCAAATATATGAGGTTTACTATCATAAAAGACAAAGAAAAGATATTAGACTAGTGAATGTTTGGCCTATTGGCTTGAAAAATGACCGAAACGATTAATTGATTACCAAAATAGTTGCAGATTCATTTTCTGTCTTCACACCAATTCATTAACTCATTCTAAACTTATTGTTTCAGCACTAGTCAAACCTGATAGCTATTGTGTGCCCGCTATAAATTGTGCCCCACAAACCAAAAGTAGCACTACATCTCCATTAAATTGAGTAGCAGGGTGACTCCCTGTAGCGGATAGAACATGCTGTCACTGAGGAACCTTGAGAACGTGGTCGGAGTTGTTGCGAGTGTTTTTATATGGGGTCTTATATCAAAACGACCTTTGAAAAGGCAAGAGGCGGGGGAGAAGATGTATCAAAACAATTGCCTTTCCTCCGTCCTGCGGGATCGCGCACTATTTTACCCACAGCGGCCCTATTTCATTTCCTGACTGCTGATTTGTTTTCTGCTGCTGTCCGAGCAGATAAGTGAATTTCCCCCTGCGAGGAATGTGCACATGCGCTGAATCAATGTCAGGATTATATCACTGGTCTGACGGAGCGTTCTGTGTGTTAACTTCCAGCCATAAGAGCACAAAATCCTATGGGAACCTTATTACTACCCTTAATTTACTCACTGATAAGTTCCTAATTAGAGGGCAGGGTATTTAAAAGAACAAACTAGCCACTTTCTAGAGGACAGTTTTAATTAGATAATTGACTTTCCCCCCTTAGGTACTGTTGTGCGCCTGTCAAGCTTTCAGTTGTTGCACAGCATTAATGTATTTCACAATGATAATGGAGGCAGGATTTACAATTAGTAATTCATAATCATTTTAAAACAATGCGTCTTTGATTTCAGACAGAGGTAAACAAAAGCATGCTCTTTGTTTCTTGTTGATGTTGATTTTGACGAATTGCGATATACGCTAACAGATTTGATCAGCTGTAGCCAGCTGTTGTTTGAACTCATCTCTGGCTGACTTAAGGTTTCCAGCTAAATGATTTTAAAAGGTGAAGGGTCTTAAATAAACACCTGAAGGCTACATACATGATATTGTGTTAAAAGCCGTTGGCTAAATCATCACTAGTTTATAATCCATGAAAAAAGATCACACTGTAATTTAGTTCCAGCATATTTCTGTTTGGCGGCTTATGTTACTTACACAATTGTTCATATTTTCACACTATGTTTCACTTTAAACGTTACAAGAGAAAAGGCCCATTTCAAGCTACACTTGAGTATTGCAATATCATTTTTTTGTGCTACTGTATTGATTCTCAAAAACACTGTATTGATTTTAATGAATAGTTTACTTGCAAAAATGTCTGGCAGACAGTGGTTCATTTTGTGTTGTGTTTAAACCCAGAGACGCTAGATAGCAACGTTGTAATCTATCAAAAAGTAGTGATATAATGTTGGATGTTACAGGGACTGTGATAATGCAAATGCAGATCCAACTGTTCTGATTGCATGAAAAAATTACTTTTTTTAACTCACGTTTTATGTCAATACATCGCCTTGATCACAATATATACCCCCAATTTCTACACTGTCCTCTGTCAAATAAAGACAAAAAAGCTAAATCTAAGAAGACAGAAAAAACTGAAAATCTGATTTAAACCCAGCAGTTGCAAACATGGATAAAATGTAAACCTCTAGCGTTGAGGGAAAATTCACCTTTTCAGGCTTGTGTGTGTGTGTGAGAGTTTTAGAGAAAGTGAGCTCCAGAAGTAGCACAGTAGTGAGGACAAGGGCCAGAGATCAGAGCCGAGAGGGACGACTGAAGCAGTCGTAACAAAGAAAGACTTGTTAAAGTCTTCTCTGACAGGACTACGACACACCTCGTTAGATACAGCGAGAGATAAAACAGGTCATTTATCATCTCTGTGCATTTCACCCAACCTGGGCATGGTCTCTCATCTTTCCATCCAAGTATATAGATTCAAGAATGTGAAAATTCTCCACCCGAAACCCATCACGAGCGCCACCTCCCACACAGATATTCACAAATACACACAAACCTTACCTCTCACGGACAAACTCGGCTAGCTCCTTGGTTGCCAGCTGGCCATGCTTCATGTTGTGGTAGAGCACGTCAAAGCCGGCATTTTTCTCCCCCTGCCAAGATACACACACACAGTCTGTTAGCACCCAAACGAGGAACATCAAACCAGTATTAGAAAGTTAAAGAGTGATGTCAGTTGGTGCTGAAGTAACGTAATATCACAATTGTTTTGAATTTGCCTGATTATATTTTTGCCACTGATGTTCCTGTAAAGACAGTCAGACTCATCCCAGGAAGCATTTCACCATTAGTCGCATACAGAACATTCAACAAGCATTTAGGGCTCCACAAACGTTCATATGAAGCCAGCTTTGGATTCAGTTTAGAGTTGAAATCAACCTTAAAGATGCGTTGGAGAGGCCCATTTTTCATATAATATTAGCTTTCTGGGAGCTAAATATGTAATGAAAGTTTTACTTAAGATGAAAAATAATTAGGTTTTTGTTTCTCAGCGGATCAGAATGTATATAGGCCTGTTTTAAACCCACCTTTCAAGGCCGTTGGTTGGCAACAGTGCTCTGATACGATTTGGCCAGAAAAAGCTGCATAATTCTTATTTAACTTTATAGGTTATTTGGCACTGTCTGTGCTACATTTTTTCTCATCACTCGCTGTCACACACCGCACAACAATATACAAATTTTGTGCTTAAGTAGGTCATTAATACTCGAGGAAACCGGTCCATCATACCTTCTCTCTCTCTCTCTCTCACACACACACACACACACACACACACACACACACACACACACACACACACACACACACACACACACACACACACACACACACACACACACGATTAATAGCTTATAATATAATAATAAATTTGATCATTTAATTTTCCCATATACAACCATGTGTATTTCCCTTTTGAGACTTGGCTTGTGACTGAGGACAATAAAGACATCTCTCATGCGAAAACTAAAATTGTTTGGCTAAAAATAGTAAATCTATGAAGGACCTCATTGCTCATTATGAGAAACTGGTGGTCTCTAGCGTTAAATCAGAAGTGCTCATTAGTATAGCAACAACAACTTGTGTTTAGATATTGACACGGTTTAGCTTTGCTAATAGATACTTGACCATCTTGTAGAGAATACAGTCATTTTGGTGGTTATATACAATTAGAAAGCTTTTCGATGTTGGGGTCAGTCGTCATACTTATTTAGTGCCCGCCTGGTAACTTTGGGTATCTGATGCACGAACATGAACTGACACTCTAAATGTAAAATGAGACTAAATGTTGGTAAATATCACGAAACCAAAGAAACAATCATGTTCCTCTCTCATAAGCATTTGTCATTTTGTCGCTTTTGGTTTAAACCATGGCTGTGATGAAATTCAGAGGGACAAAACTGACGGGTCATGTTTTTTTTATTTGCTGATGTTTCACCATAGAGTCAACTACTGTACATGCTGCTGCTGCTCAAAACTGGAAATTACCTCGCTGTTTGCTGTACATTAGTCGAGCAAAGGCCAACATGGAAAATGTCAGAAAAACCACAGCCCTGGGTTGTTGTTCACAGAAAAGTTGCCTGCCTTGCAGCTAAGCAGAGTTGACACAGACTACAGCAACACCTCACACCCGTCACTGTCGTAGCAACACAAACCGACACCTGTGTTAACACAAGTCTTCATAATCTGAAAAAGAGCAGGACCGAGGCAGCGCTATTACAAATAGACCGCGTCGTTTCTTCTTGAGCCTCGCCACATTTGTCAGTCGAGAGACAGCCGGGACGTCTGTGCAGACAGAGACACAGACAGCTGCTTCTCAGGACCTAAAAATACCCTGTCGGAGGAGAACAGACCAGTTCCCAGGTACCAGGGGAATGGCTGGAATGCGAAGGGTCACCCAAAACCACACACACACACACACAAACACACACACACACACACACACACACACACACACACACACACACACAACTGACTGACTACCTGCTCAGTGAGCATGCAAAGCAGAGCCACAGTCCCTGGACTGTAGACTCCCAGCGGTCAGGAAGAGGAACAGGAGGCGTCTCAGACAGGCCGACGACTCAAAACACCAAGCGAGCTCAGCCACTAAAGCGTCACTGCTGACTTCAGCTTCGGTCATCAGACGGTCACCTTCCCTGTGCTTTTTCTCATAACAAAAGAGAGAGAGCATACTGGATAGAGAGAAGGCAGCTTTAAGATGTTTTTGCCCCGTTGAAGATCAGATGGGGTAGAAACATTGCCTTCATTCAGTCTAA